>OY284475.1:7031787-7078019 GCA_958336345.1 Dorcus parallelipipedus
TTCTATTAGAGATAAAAACTTTTATATAAAATTTGACCAAAATACAATCAATAAATGGTTAATTAATTATACCAAAACTGAGATTCCGTCAAATTTAAAATACATTTTTGCTTTGGGAAAAAAAATTTTCATTACCCTATTTTAATAAAAAGCAAGTAGATTTTCTAAACGTTTTAAGTAGCTTAGAGTTTGGTATAAAATCTTTAGATTCAGCTTCCAAAATACAAATAAGAAATAAATTTTGCTATAATTTTCTAAATTACATTAGGAATATTGATAGGACTTTTGAAAAATCAAAATATAAAATTCTTATTCGAGATCTTTTAGCTTGTAAAAAATTTCTTAAAGAAAATCCTAACATTATTGTTACAGTCGCAGACAAAAGCAATGTTACTGTTTTGATTGACAAAAATGATTATTTTTCAAAAGTTCAAACAATGCTCTCTGACAATAATACATACATAGAATTAAATAATGATCCCACAGAAAATTTCCAGCGTAAAACTTTCAATATTATTAATAAGTTAGAAAAATCTGTTGAAATTAGTAATAATATTGCTAGATCTCTTAAAGTACAGCATCCCACATTTCCAAAATTATACTGCATTCCAAAAATTCACAAAACTAACACACCTCTTCGTCCAATAGTTTCTACTATTGGTTCTTCACTATATTTCTTATCAAAATTTGTTTCAAAAATTCTTACTCAAGTTACTAGTAAATCAGAATACTTTATAAAAAACTCTTTTGAACTTGTAGATAAATTAAAAAACATAGATATACCAAATAACTGTATTATAATTTCTTTAGATGTTGTTTCTTTGTTTACTAACATTCCAAAAGAGTTAGCTTTAAAAAGCATTAATGATAGGTGGATAGAGATTAAAGATTTTACAGACATTTCCAAAGAAAATTTTTTAGAAATTGTTACTTTATGTTTTGATACATCTTATTTCGCTTTCAATGATAAATTCTATAAACAGATTTTCGGTACAGCAATGGGTTCTCCTTTATCGCCTGCTTTAGCTGAAATTGTCATGCAGGAACTAGAAAAAACTGTCATTAACTCATTACCTTTTAATTTAACTTTATATTTTCGTTACGTCGATGATATTTTATTGATTTTGCCTTCAGATAAAGTAAACTTTGTTT
This sequence comes from Dorcus parallelipipedus, assembly GCA_958336345.1. NCBI lineage: Eukaryota > Metazoa > Arthropoda > Insecta > Coleoptera > Lucanidae > Dorcus > Dorcus parallelipipedus. The sequence continues at coordinate 7,032,940 of OY284475.1, forward strand.
TAAGTAGATTTAACTCTTTCCATAATAGATTACAATTTACAGTAGAAAAAGAAATTAACGATTCACTAAGTTTCCTTGATGTAAATATCATCAGACGTGATAACAAATTAATAACGAATTGGTTTCATAAACCTACGTGGTCAGGTAGATATATTAATTTTCATTCGTACACATCTAAAAACTATAAAATTGCAACAATTATTTCTTTAACAGATCGAGCTGTTTTACTTTCAGATAAACTTTTCATTTATGATAATTTAAATTTAATAAAGAAGACACTTGTTCAAAATTCTTATCCAATAAATCTTATAGAATCAGTAATTAAAAATCGTGTTAAATATCTACAAAATTCAAAAATCTACAATAATATAAAACAAACTTCAAACAAAAAATACATATCTTTACCTTATATTGAACCACTATATAACATATTTAAACACATTTTCAAAAAACACAACTTAATTTTAGCTAGTAAATCTGTAAACAATTTAAATATTATTTTCTCAAATTTAAAAACAATAACACCGATATTAAAACAACCTAACGTGGTTTATGAAATTAAATGTTTAAATTGTAATTCATGTTATATAGGAAAAACAAGTCAAAATTTAAAAAAACGTCTAGATCAACATAAATATCATATCCAAAAAAATAATCAAAATCATTCAATGCTTGTTGAACATTCGTTAGAAAATAACCATAATTTTGATTTTGAAAACACTAATATTTTATATTATGAGTCTAATATTTTTAAAAGACGTTTTATAGAAATGTGTCAAATAAAAATGTCGTCGAATTCTATTAACAAACGTACAGATTTTGCGAGTTTAAACGATACATTTTCTAGTTTTCTCGATTCTTTAAATAAAATATAGATCTGTCAATTTTTAACATTTATTAAAATAAAATATTTATTATGGTTTAAAATAAAAAAGGGGAAAAAAAATCAATTTACCTTTTCAGTTTCCGTTGACAACCTTGTTTATTTTGACAACGTGTTATTTTTTCACTTCTGACGAAGCTGTCGAACGACGGTGAAACGTTAAGTGTATAGTGCGAGATTTAGTGTCCGTTTAAAAGATTTTGTGATACAATTTTCATCGGACAAGAACCAACTTTAAAAAGTAAAATTTATAGGTGTTCGTGAGACAGGAACAAAACAACCCCACGGAGTAGTAGAGTGCTCTTAATTTTTCTAACATCTGCAAAGGCAGCATGTGAACCAAAATACCACGAACGGGATTGGCTGAGGTGATTTTGAATTTTCGCTGCAAGTCCGAGGGCGGAGCTTAATTGTTTTCATGTTAAGAAAAAAGACGCGTAGAGGGCAGATAGCATTTTCGCTTAAACGGAAACGGGCGAAATTGAATTTTCTTTAGTGGAGTTTCGCAGTTTTCTTAGGCGCTTGTAGTCTTGATTCGAAATTGTATTCTTATACAATTCGATGGTTGTTAAATCATTTTATAACAGTCCGATTAAGGTTAGTGACAAAGAGCAATTAAAGTAACACACGGCGCGCCGCGAGTGATTAAAAAGGAGTTATGATAAGTGCGCGAGTGTCACGGATTAACGCGTATTGGTAAATTTGCATGTATTTGTATTTTCTCCATCGCATCCTTGGTGGCATAAATAGAGCGAGACTAAATTAAAGTACATTAATTCGTTGTCGAAAGAGTCAGTAAAGTTCATTATTATCATTACATTTAGAGAACTTATTTCACTTTATTCACTTGACTGCGAGTATTAAAACGCATTAGTGATTTTCATATATAAAAGCTTTGATTGTCAGCGTTCGTAACTTGTAGCCGAGTTCGTTAATTTAATTGATCAACGGCATTTGTCATTCCCTACATCTACTTGGGACTTCCCATACAGTGTACGTTAGAAGCCACCACACTCTAAGGGGAATTCTCTCAAGCAAATTATAATCCAGACAATTTGCCATACATTCCTGACAATTTTCTTGACCAAGGTTTTCACACCCTGTACATGGGGGAGGGCCAACCTGTTGTCTTGGCTGTGAGATTTGCAGGTAAATGATAAGCGACTGCCTCGAGACTGCAAGGTCAAAAACATCCATAGTGTTAGCACCAGGAAAAGCAGTCGAAGGGACCTTGCGCAATTAGGGGTTAGATAGGTTTAGCCGACGAAAAGAACGACGAAGAGAGAGATTTGAAAAAAGGTGCCAAGGGCCACTCTCTCAAGGCGATCGGAAGTAGCTGGGAAAGTCCCCTACCCATCGACCTGAATTAATTAGGTTAATTAGAGAAGGGGTTACTCCAATACCTCCCCAAGGGGGAGTCCTTGAAAAACCGGGTGATTGCTTTTGATTTACCTGCAGATTGAGCGCTAAGGCGGCAGGAATCACATACTTTGCCAAAAACATCTGACTAATTCATTAATTAACTCCATTAATTAAGTACACTGTCGTCCCACCAAGACACTTTGGCGTTGGTTTATTAAATCGAACAAGTCTTTGAATACCAGCAGAGTTACAGACGCTGTACTAAGACTCTAACTTTGAATCTGAATTAATTACTGATAAATCAGGAGTGGAACTCTATAATAAAACATCTGTATTTCTGAAAATCGGAATTTTGTGATTAATTGTATTGATTTCAAACAATCAGGGTTTTTACACTCAATTTCTCTGATTCTATAGAAGAGGAGAAGCGGAGTTTTTTCCCTATCAATTTTATTACAATAAATAATTAATTAATTTTTAATTGTTGCGTTTTCATTATCAACCTGCCTATTTCCTTACTAAAGCTAATTATACAGTCGCGCCAAACAAAGAATCTGGGGAAAGCATAACGTAGGGCCATTTACGATTGATAATTGGATCATAATTAGGTCATAGAAAGTAATTCCGGCACCGGGTGCATTCCTTCGGGTCACCCACCCGATAATAGCATCTGGGGTTGTAACGGTTAGAGGCAAGCCGTTAGCAGGTAAGCAGGCCGAACCTCTCGAAGTCATAAATCGTACTTGTAAATTCCAGTGACATATATTTAATTATTTACTTACGGAAACTATTTGTCTGTTTACTTGTCAGTCTTAATTAATAACAGTAATTACTGGGCCCGTTACACACTTTAAGATGTAAACATACAAGAAGAATTTCTTAAAATTTTCACACAGTACAAGTTAATTAAAAGCAAGAAAATACAAAATTAAAAAAAAATATTTACGAGGTATGGCAGAAAAATAACGAGACTGATTTTCTTTTAAAAAAGAATTTTATTTTATTTTTTTTTCATAAACCAAGATCATCCCCATTGTATGCTCTCAATTATAAAGCAACCGTAGTTATACATACATATTAAAAAAAATTGTTGCAAGTCGGTTTTAATTGTAATGGATTCCCCGAGCATCCTTTGTACAGCTGTTTCGGCCCTGTTTGGGGCCTCATCAGCGTACCTCGAGAACTCTACTGAAATCAAACCGACCTGTTCTAGTTATTCGCAATTGTGATGCATTAAATCAATAGTTTAGGTCAAATATACTATGACAGCAATTACTTGACTAATTAAGCAGCGAATTTGTTGCAATTTGTCAAATCTCACACAATGTTGAGTCAAAAACCTAAACTATTTACATACATATACATAATTACTGAATTTTTTTATTTAATTTCTTTCACCCAATTTTTTTCGTTTTTTTTCTTGTGCGAAGCCATATGTTGTTTCAGCGAACAAGGAAATCGAGTTTTGTAATCGCAAAGATCACAACAAAACGGTTTCTCCTCGTTGTGTACCACCATATGCTGTTTCAAATTTCCGGCCTGTCGGCTTTTGAAACCGCAAACGTAGCAACTGAACGGCTTCTCATCGGTGTGTATTAACATGTGCTGCTTCAAGTGATTATTTCGTCCGAATTTACAACCGCAGACGCTGCAACTGTACGGCTTTTCGCCGGTGTGCACCGACATGTGCCGCTTCAAAAGACTGGCGTATTCGCATTTGTAATCGCAGACATCGCACTTCAAATCTCCGCGATTTCGAAATTTGTTGCCGCAAGTAGTGTCACGACTGATCGGCTTCTCGACGGTGTGTGTTAAGATGTGTCGCCTCAAAGTTCCGGGATGTCGGCATTTATAATCGCAAATGGCACACCTGAACGGTTTCTCTTCGACGTGAATTAATTTGTGCTCCTTTAAGCACACGCGATTTTTAAATACAATGCCGCATATGCTACATCCGTATTTTCTCATTTTTTCAGAATCAGGAGACCGTTGACACCTGAAACAAAACCGTGTCTCAGTTTCGGCGAGTATCGACAGAGAAATAATAAAAAAATATGCCGTAATAAACACTACATTATTTTAAAGAACATGAGATTTAATTAACTTTTAAACATACAGGGTCACTATTAAACATTAATAAATAAAGCTGGTTCTTGCCTGTCCGATGAAAATTGTATCACAAAATCTTTTAAACGGACAAACGTGCGAGCCAAATGCGAGGATATCACGTTACGTTAGGAGTTTAGGCTTAATGGCAGTCTGGCTTGTCTCAGTCCGAAAACAGGCCTTTTTAAAAACGTCAATTTCCACACTTGAATAAGTAAAATTTATAGGTGTTCGTGAGACAGGAACAAACAACCCCATGGAGTAGTAGAGTAATAATCACTACATCATTTTTAAGAACATGAGATTTAATTAACTTTTAAACATACAGGGTCACTATTAAACACTAATAAATAAAGCTGGTTCTTGCTTGTCCGATGAAAATTGTATCACAAAATCTTTTAAACGGACACTAAATAGTGCACAAACACTTAATGTTTCGCCGTCGTTCGACAGCTTCGTCAGAAGTGAAAAATATAAACAAGTTGTCAAAATAAACAAGGTTGTCAACGGAAACTGAAAAATTCGTCTCAAAAATCTGTAACTCTTTTATTTACTGACTTACGTTAATGAAATTTGGTACATAGATTAAGAAAACTATAGGCTTTATGGCTGTGATGTGATTTTTTAAAAATTTTTATTTACTTCTTTATTATATATGTTGTAACACCGAAAAGTAAAGATTGCTTAAGAGTAAAGTGCCCTTATTTTAAAAGATACATAAAAATGTCATAAGAAAATGTTGCTTAGAATTAAAAGTTATAGTCAAATACAAAATTAGAGCGATTAATTTGAAGGTTGAGAAATTAAAGAGTTCGATGCGAATCAAATAGCGGCTACTCTGAAGCTCGCTTTTTAATGAGCGATTACGTACACAATCAACGTGTAAAGTATTATACATCATTGGAAAAGGCACATCTTCTAGTTTTAAAATAACTATATACACATGTAAATTGCTTACTGGTTTGTTTAATAAAAAAAACATAAACATAGGTATGTTTAATTTGCCATTTTAAAACTTAGCTTAAAGATTTAACTGTCATCGGGATTTGCCGATGTGGAGTTATTGGTAGGATATGATAGCGAAAATAGTCCTCTAAATGATAGCGGAAATAACTTTTGCACATATTTGCACCTAACGCCAAAAAACAGCTTGAAAGATGGTGACCTACGTTTAGTGTAAGTAGCTACTCGTATTTTGTTTTTTGTTGTGTTTTGAACACAACCACTGAAAAGGTAATAATACTTATTCATTGTCAAAAACCATACATTTTTTTTTCACCATATCACCAGCTGAAAATACGAGTAGCTACTTACACTAAACGTAGGTAACCTGTTTTTTGACGTGCAAATATGTGCAAAAATTATTTCCGGTAAGTATCAACAACATAGGCAGCTATAAACGCAAAACAACGGTTTCGTGTATTTCGTGACTGTGCGCGTTAAATACGTCGGCATTTGTAATCGCAAAAACCAAAACTCTACGGTTTCCCGTCCATATGTATTAACATGTGCCGTTTCAAATGAAAACGTTGTCGGCATTTATAATCGCAAAGATTACAACTGAACGGCTTCTCGTCTGTATGTGTTAATTTGTGCTGTTTCAAGCTTTTATGATGTCGACATTTATAATCGCAAAGATCACAACTGAACAGCCTCTCGTCCGTATGTGTTAATTTGTGCCGTTTCAAGCTTTTATGATGTCGGCATTTATAATCGCAAAGATCACAACTGAACGGCTTCTCGTCCGTATGTGTTAATTTGTGCCGTTTCAAACTAGAACGACGTCCGCATTTATAATCGCAAAGATCACAACTGAACGGTTTCTCGTCCATATGTGTTAATTTGTGCCGCTTCAAGTTTCCAGGAAGACGGCATTTATAATCGCAAAGATCACAACTGAACGGCATCTTGCCGGTGTGTTTTAGCTTATGCTCTTTCAAGCTTCCAAGCTGTCGGCATTTATAATCGCAAAGATCACAACTTAACGGCATCTCGTTCGTATGTGTTAATTTGTGCCGTTTCAAATTTTCGGGAAGTCGGCATTTATAATCACAAAGATCACAACTGAACGGTTTCTCCTCGGTGTGTATCAACTTGTGTTGTTTCAAACGTCCAAGCTCTCGGCATTTATAATCGCAGAGATCACAACGGAATGGTTTCTCGTCCGTGTGTGTTAATTTGTGCTGTTTTAAATTTCCAAGCCGTCCGCATTTAAAATCGCAAAGATCACAACTGAACGGCACCTTGTCAGTATGTTTTATTTTGTGCTGTTTCAAATTCCCAAGCGTTCGGCATTTATAATCGCAAAGATCACAATTGAACGGCTTCTCGTCTGTATGTGTTAATTTGTGCCGTTTCAAAGTTTGACGACGTCGGCATTTATAATCGCAAAGATCACAACTGAACGGCATCGTGTCAGTGTGTTTTAGCTTATGGTCTTTCAAACTTGCACGATGTCGGCATTTATAGTTGCAAAGATCACAACTGAAAGGCATCGTGTCAGTGTGTTTTAGCTTATGGTTTTTCAAACTTACACGATGTCGGCATTTGTAATCGCAAAGATCACAAGTGAACGGCTTCTCCTCCGTGTGTGTTAATTTGTGCTGTTTCAAACATGCAAGCTGTCGGCATTTATAATCGCAAAAATCACAACTGAACGGCTTCTGATCAGCATGTATCAAAATATGATTGCGTAAATTATAAAGGCTTATAAATTTAAAATCACATATTCGGCATTCGAATCTTCTCTTCTCCATTGCTTCAGTTTTAGGGATCCGTTGACACCTGAAACGAAAAGTCTCTTTAAATTTTCATATATTTTACAACTAGAAAGTTCATTTATTATTCTTTATATTTAGCAAATCTGTTCTGTCCGACTCATCAGGTGTTACAGAATCAGATAATTTATGACTGAACAAGTTCTCATCTGCTTAAGGTTGGTTTATGCAGCATCATTTAATTTAACAATTAATATAGTGTAAAGTAATGTAATTTAAGGAATAGACAGAGCGTTTATGCACGCTTGTAATGTAATTTACTGTAAGCTTCAGGCATGCACAGGAATGGCCCAACAATTCTCAAAAGCTTGTTAAATTGGCTTCATTCTTGTGTATTTAACAAAGGACTGTGTATCCGAAGTACATATTTTTTAATAAATTGTTCAACATGCCTTTTGTATTTTGCTGACGATTCAATAGCCTCACAGCAAAACGCTTTTTCCTTTTTCGCTTATACAGAAATGCCAATGATATTATCGTAATAAAATAAAACAACAAAGTATCACTTTCATCCATGTTCATCAATTTATATGCAAAAAAAGGCACTTATGCGAAACGTCAAGAGGATTTGATATTTTCTGATCTGATTGAGTTAACACGTGCGCAGAAGCAAAATAATACATCAGCAATATTTGAAATGAATTGCTTGCAGTCATAGGAAACCTAAAAATCGAAATTTTTCAAAAAATCTGCCACAATTGCTTTATTTTTTCAACATATACAATATACATACATGACAATTTAAGATTAAAAACCAAATTTTTATGAGTAAATTCAATAAGACTCGTACAACCGATTACGATGTACATATATATATACAGGGCCGTTCAAATTTGACTTTCTCACTAGAGTAAAACTTCTTCCTCCGAAGAACTTCTTGAGTTGCCCAAAAAGAGTCATGGGTCTAAATCTGGACTGTATGCATAGTGGGGCAGTAGTTTCCAGCCCAATCTAGCTAATGATTGTATCGTTTGTTAGTTGAGCTATATGTGGACACTATATGTGTGTTAATTTGTGCCGTACCAAACTTTCACGAAGTCGGCATTTATAATCGCAAAGATCACAATTGAACGGCTTCTCGCCCGTGTGTGTTAAATTGTGTCGCCTCAAATTTCTGCCACATCGGCTTTTATAATCGCAAAAATCACAACCGAACGGCTTCTCGTCCGTATGTGTTAATTTGTGCTGTTTCAAACTGGAACGACGTCCGCATTTATAATCGCAAAGATCACAACTGAACGGCTTCTCGTCCGTATGTGTTAATTTGTGCCGTTTCAAGCTTTCACGAAGTCGGCATTTATAATCGCAAAGATCACAACTGAACGGCATCTTGTTAGTATGTTTTAGCTTGTGCTGGTTCAAATTCCCAAGCGCTCGGCATTTATAATCGCAAAGATCACAACTGAACGGTTTCTCCTCGGTGTGTATCAACTTGTGTTGCGTCAAACGTCCAAGCTCTCGGGATTTATAATCGCAGAGATCACAACGGAATGGTTTCTCGTCCGTGTGTTTTAATTTGTGCTGTTTTAAATTTCCAAGCCGTCCGCATTTATAATCGCAAAGATCACAACTGAACGGCATCTTGTCAGTATGTTTTATTTTGTGCTGTTTCAAACTCCCAAGCGTTCGGCATTTATAATTGCAAAGATCACAGCTGAATGGCTTCTGATCAGCATGTATCAAAATATGTATGCGTAAATTTCGACGACTTCTTAATTTAGAATCACATATTCGGCATTGGAAACTTCTTTTATCTATTGTATCAGTTTGAGGAATTCGTTGATACCTGAAACGAAAAGTCTCTTTAAATTTTCATATATTTTACAACTAGAAAGTTCATTTATTATTCTTTATATTTAGCAAATCTGTTCTGTCCGACTCATCAGGTGTTACAGAATCAGATAATTTATGACTGAACAAGTTCTCATCTGCTTAAGGTTGGTTTATGCAGCATCATTTAATTTAACAATTAATATAGTGTAAAGTAATGTAATTTAAGGAATAGACAGAGCGTTTATGCACGCTTGTAATGTAATTTACTGTAAGCTTCAGGCATGCACAGGAATGACCCAACAATTCTCAAAAGCTCGTTAAATGCATATGGCGTCATTCTTGTGTATTTAAGAAATGACTGTGTATCCGATAAGTACATATTTTTTAATAAATTGTTGAACGTGCCTTTTGTATTTTGCTGACGATTCAATAGCGTTACAGCAAAACGATGACGTATCCTTTTTCGCTTATACAGAAATGCCTGTGATATTATCGTAATAAAATAAAATAACAAAGTATCACTTTCATCCATGTTCATCAATTAATATGCAAAAAAAGGCACTTATGCGAAACGTGAAGAGGATGTTGATATTTCCTGATCTGATTGAGCTACCACGTGCGCAGAAGCAAATTAAGGGGGTCATTCTAATTCATGCTTGCAACCTGACGACGATGGTACCTCCTTAAGCTAGCTTTACACGATGCCTCATTTCGTGACGGCATTTATAATCGCAAAGATCACAACTGAACGGCATCTTGCCGGTGTGTTTTAGCTTATGCTCTTTCAAGCTTCCAAGCTGTCGGCATTTATAATCGCAAAGATCACAACTGAACGGCATCTCGTTCGTATGTGTTAATTTGTGCCGTTTCAAATTTTCGGGAAGTCGGGTCATTCTAATTCATGCTTGCAACCTGACGACGATGGTACCTCCTTAAGCTAGCTTTACACGATGCCTCATTTCGTGCATCTTATTGCATGCAATTAGCGCATGCTTTGCCGCACGAAATGAGGCATCGTGTAAAGCTAGCTTTAGTGACGTGGTAACTAGTTGCAACCCTGAGTTTAGATCAATTGAGGCGTACGTAATCACAGTCAAGGACCAAGAAGCCTCAGTTTCGTCAATTGTTTTGGGAGACGATGAGCCATCTGATGCTTCTAACATTGAAGTTGAGCCTGCAGTTGATAATAAGTTATGGAATCATGAAACAGTAAAGTTATTAATTGGACAAGTAAAGGAACATTATGGTGAATTTGACAAAACATAAAAAAAAATGTGTGGATAAAAATAGCAAAAAATGTAAGTGCAATTGTCCATTCAATATTTTCATGGAAACAATGTGATGAAAAATGGAAATCTCTAAAGCGTACTTATAAGGCAATTTTAAAAGCACATGACAGTACAGGAAAAGGTAGACGTAACTGGGAGTATTTTGAAGACATTCATGACATTCTGTTTACCCGCCCGGAAATAACACCACCAGCAATATGTAGTAGTTTTAGTGGCCTAATAATGAACGCAAGTACAAGTGCATCTACACCTCCTACAACTCCATCATCTTCTGCTGATACTGTTCAGGAAGAGACAATTACCAATGCAAAAAGTGAAACATCACGTAAACGAAAACAAAAATTAAATACTGCTGATCAAAGTCACAAGGACAAGATGGCTAGACAGGATAAATTCCTGGAACTATTTCAGGAGTTTATTCACAAAATGTAAAAGTTTAAAAAAAATTGTGCAATTATGTAAGATTTGAAACAAAAACCTTATTCCCTTAAACTCCGATAAAAATTTAAAGTTTGTTTTCAACACTTATTATGATCATTAAGGAAATAATACATTAGTTTGTTATTTATCATTTCACTTTGTAATTTACAGGGGTTAGTATGATTATCAGAAGATGTTTATTTTGCTGTTTAGAAGATGTTTATTATGTTCATTAAACTCAATTGGACGTCTTTTTGCAGAAAGGAACCAGTCAACATTATTTTTCCTATCTTGTTGGTTCCTTTCTGCAAAAAGATGTCCAATTACAGAATGATTTTAAGTTTCAAAATGTAAAGTTTTAAATTTGTTTCTAAAATAAAAGAGTAGACTGCATCAACTATTGTTATTTTATTGAAAAAATAATAAAATTACACAATCATTAGAAGCTGATGAAATAGATATTTAACGGTAATTGTAATATACATTTCTTATTAAATAAGAGGCAAATTATTAACTATGTCAATTCGCTTTTGGATGGCATTAATACCACCTTCTCCAGCCACAATATCATCAGCATCATTATTTATTCTTTCTCCTGCAATGTCCACATCAATCTCATCAAGCATATTATCTCCCTTTAATAAACACACATTATGAAGAATGCATGCACTTATAATTAACAGTGCAACAAGATCCAAGTGCACTGTCTCCACAAATTTTAATCTTCGAAATCGTCCTTTTAATAAGGAAAACGTATTCTCTATTACAGCTCTGGTTTTACTGAGAATAATATTATAATTTTTTTGTCTTCTTGTCATATTAATATTTTCTTTAAATGGGACTAGCAAATATGATGTTAACCAATAAGCTTTATCACCTATTAAGTGCCTATTATGTGTAAATTGTATGTCATTATTTTGTATTCTTGTATATAAATCTGAATTTATCAATAACATTTGATCATGAAGAGATCCTGGAAAACCAGTAAAAGCATCAATGAAACGGTAATTATGGTCACAAACTCCTTGCAGCAAAACACTATGGTAGCTTTTTCTGTTAACATAAGATGCATGATGTAGTTTCGGAGCATTTATTCGAACATGAGTGCCATCTATTACACCCAATACTCCTAAAATGTGACTTTTAAAAATGTAGTATAAAAATCTTACACAATACTAACTTGGAAATCCAAACCTTCTTTGAAATTCATTTGTAATATTGTTCGCATTATGCTCAGAAGGCCAACAAATAATTTTAAAATGGGCATTCACTTTTAATAGTAATCTGCAAGTTTTATATACTGCTTTCCAGCATGTCGATTTTGTAACACCAAACCTATTAGCTACAGATCTAAAAATAAACATGTTCATTATATGTACAATGCGAGCGTTGAAAATGGGACATATCAACAGTCATTAAACACTTCTTAAACACTGACAAATTATGATTATTTAAAAAATTAATTCATTTGAAATTGAAATTTACTGCTAACTCAATTCTTTACCAGTTGCAGATACGGTTTTATTTTCTTTTTGAATAGCATACTTACCTAAAGCTTTCTATGTTTCCTAAATACCATATAGTAATTAAAGCAGATTTTTCTGTTGTTATCATTGGATGGCCTACGGATCGTTCTACATTTTCATCAGATACATACAATTTTTGCACCAAGTCTTCAAAAGCCTCAACTGTCAGCCTGAAATCCATTTTAAATAGTTTGGTGTCCATGCTGGGAACAAGATCTTCGCAAAAATTCTTAAAGTTTTTAATCTTTTTACAATGCTCTTCCTCCTCCTCATCACTACTTTCAGCAAAGAACATTTCAAATCCAAAGAAATTTATAATACCCATAACATTGTTTCTGTGAACTATTTTACAAAAACAAACAATTAGTACACACTTCCAAAAATAATATACGTATTTACTGCTTTCACTTACTGTTAACTTCCATTATCAGAGTTCTGAGTCTATAAGTATGTCTGTTTTTCTTAGGTTAATTAATTATCACGTGCTTCTCAAAAACCGTTTTTTTATTTTTATTAACTCTTGTTACTCCTTTTACACCATACACCCGACACCCTGCCCCATCCCGACCCCGCACCGACCGAGCCCGACTCTCTCCCTGCCCCAACCCTGCCCTCTTTGAAATAAACGAACTCAACTTAATTGTGACACAGCAGTCGCAAAGTGCGTCTAAAATTGCAACAATTTTAAAACAGTGGTGAACTTGCTCTCGTCAGTATGCGCATGAATATGTAAGAATTAGCGTTTTAATAAAAATTTTAATTGAAATGTCAGGTTACGCAGTAGCTTATGAGTTCAATTAAAACAGTAATGACAGTGAAAGAACCTTTTAAAAAAAATTTACTTCTTTTTTGTAGGCTAGAATCACTCTCATTTTCATACATACCTCAATCGCAGATTACCCAGATGCCGGATTAAAATTTCTTTGCGCATGTACCGTGCCGCCATTGTTTTGATGGTTTATCTATCAACCTATAAACATCATTTGTTACGTTATGATAAAATAAAATAATTTTAGAGAGCTGTTTATGTAATTTAATAAGTTGAAAATGCCTTATAGAGGAGGAACAGTTTATATCGTGTATATAATTTGGTTTTTAATCTTAAATTGTCATGTATATTGTACAATGTTGAAAAAATAAAGCAATTGTGGCAGATTTTGAAAAATTTCAGTTTTTAGGTTTCCTATGGTAGCAAGCAATTCATTTCAAATATTGCTGATGTAATAGGGGGTCATTCTAATCGAAGTTGCAAGTTACAAGGTCGTGTCTTGCTACTACCGAGCACTCTGCTCTGGTGGTACCGGCTCGTGATGGAATTTCGGACTCGTGCTTGAAAGACTGCCTTCTGTAACTTGTGTTTTAATATACTATTATATAATTTTTTAACACCTATTATTAGATGCATTATAATCAGGAAAAGATTATAATGTCACTAAATATGATGAGCTTTACTACTTTTCAGTAAAACTCTATCCGTATTTTATAACACCGATTAGGAGAACAATTTATCCCAAAAATTTTTATGTGTGTAGGTCATTTTTATGCGTGTAGCGATACACAAATGTCCCAACCAAAAGTAGCTACCCTAAGAAACTTATTTCTTGAAGCAAAAAATATTTTAATATACAGTGTGTAATCGAATAAGTTTCACTTACTGTAAGAACTATTAATATACATATATATATATATATATATATATTGTAATGCCAACTAAGTAATAATAACATTCATTTATTTTTTCAATCATTTTAATAAATTAAATCACAGTGCGCTGCTTGTTTACAGAATATGGAATATTATAATGTAATTATTGTCGATTATCTAATGAAACAGATGGTCGGAGATTACAATATATAGTTTGTTTAATTGATGTAAATTGGTAAACTTTTATGAGCAGCAGTTATAAAGTGTATTAACAATACGTAAAATTCGCTTGTAATCAATTAATTCAGTAATCAACGCGAGTGGATATTCCACTATCGAATTGCATACGGGACATTTTGACCGAGTGACCGTGAATTTTGCTGGAGCTTTAGTGTTTTACGATGTGTTTATAAAAACCACAAACGCACGTATTTCTCAAGAACGAGCAAAGGTTTTCAAATAAAAGACGATACACTATTGTAGTAGATCAGTTTTTTTTTATTTTTTGAGCTAGACCATTGATATTTGCAGAATGTAATGAAGAACTTATTCAATTACACCCTGTATTAAACAATCACATACAAGGAGTTCGTTTTTGGTTCGCCAAGTAGAAATACAAAATGTAATAAACCCAACGCACTACCTGGGATTCAAGATGTCTTGTCCTCTTATTCATCAAAAGATTCCATCATTGTAAATGTTTGTATCAACGGTTCCAGTTCTATCCTTTAGATAATTGGTAAGTATCGATTTTTTTGACTTTCACTTTTAGTTCCAATTTCTTTCTCATCGTAAGACTATATATTTTAAATGTTTGTACCAGCGGTTCCATTTCAACTCTTCAGTCAACTGTTAAGCTTCATTTTTTTTTCTCCTTTCACTTTCAATTCCAAGTTCTTTCTGGTGTCTTCTCACTCCCACAAAACCATATATCCTAAATTTTTGTGCCAAAGGTCCCATGTCTTTCCTTCCATGTCTTATCTTACCAACGCTTCCAGTTCTATCGCTCGTCAATTTGTTATCTCTGCATCTTCTACCATATTTTTTATTGGGTCCATTCTGGGGTTTCTTTGTTCTCTTCAATTTGATCTTCATACTTCTTTGTATGGCCAGACGTTGATTCAAATAAAAAATAAAAACTTCAACTTCAAATTAAACTGAATTTCACAGTCAACTTATATATTTATTTTTCTTCTTTCTGAATACCTTGTCTTCTTACTTGCCATAAGACCACATCATTGTAACTTTTGTATCATCGGTTCTAGTTCTATCCTTCAGTAAATTGGCAGGCAACGCTTTTCTACCATATCAACGGTTTCAACCTTTGCCAATTGGTCACCTTCCCTTTTTCTATCGTATTTTCTTATCTGTGTCCATTTTAGTCTTCCCTTTGATCTTCTGTCACGCTTTTGGTCGTTAAAAAAAATTTTCAGAGTATCTTAGTTAATTGATACCTACCAAACGTTCAGTTGCTGCATACCGTGGAGTTGACATTACCTCAAACTTTTTGTACCCGAGCTCAGTGGAGACGGTCGTGGGTCAAAATGGGGACGGTGTAATTGTATAAACAAGGACTGATTTAGATGAAAAATTCGTCGTACTACGTTGTAAAAATAACAGAATATGTGGTCTACATTACTTTACAAGTGCAAATTTTGCCTATGATTTTAGAAAACAAAAAAATCGTTGTGGAATTTAATTTAAATGTAAATTCTCTCCGATCGTTTTAAATATTCCTTCGATTGGCAATACGGATAAATGAACCAAAACGATACGTTCAACATCAAAGGTACCGACAGCCAATGTCATTACTGCATGTGAAGTAAATTTCTATACTGTGCAATTATGAATGCAAAACCATTTCGCAATAGCTCTTTGATTGCACCTAAATAGCAATAAAATAAAAATTTGAACCGCCCTATATTTTCACCTATCCAGCTTTTCATTCTATACCTATATTACAACTTTTGTTTCCCGCCTACGTCTATTTACATTTCCTAATTTATCAGATCAGTGCTTCTCATCGGTGTGTGTTAATATGTGTCGTTGTAATTCTTCATATTCTCGAAACTTGAAATCGCAAAGCTCACAAATGAATAAATCCTCAATGGTGTGCTTTAACTTATGCTGTTTCAATTTTCCGGACCGTCGGCAGCTATAGTCGCAAAGATTACAACTGAAGGGCTTATGGTTAGTGTGTATCACCATGTGTTCTTTCAAAATATCCAGTCGTTGGCTTTTATAATCGCAGTGATCACAACTGAACGGTTTTGCGTCGGAGTGTCTTAACTTATGCTGTTTCAATTGTACGAGCTGTCGGCATTTATAATCGCAAAGATCACAACTGAACGGCTTCTCGTTGGTATGCTTTAACATATGCTGTTTTAATACTCCGGGCCGCCGGCAGTTATAATCGCAAAGGTTACAACTGAAGGGCTTATGGTTAGTGTGTATCACCATATGTGCTTTCAAAATATCCAGTCGTTGGCTTTTATAAGCGCAATGATCACAGCTTAACGGTTTCCCGTCGGTGTGCCTTAACTTATGCTGTTTCAATTGTCCGAGCTGACGGCACTTATACTCGCAAAGGTCACAACTGAACGGCTTCTCGTTGGTGTGCTTTAACTTATGCTGTTTCAATACTCTGCGAAATCGGCATTTATAATTGCAGAGATCACAACTGAACGGCTTATGGTTGGTGTGTATTAACATGTGCGCTTTCAAAATATCCAGTCGTTGGCTTTTATAATCGCAATGATCACAACTGAACGGTTTCTCGTCGGTGTGCCTTAACTTATGTTGTTTCAATTGTCCGAGCTGTCGACATTTATAATCGCAAAGATCGCAACTGAACGGCTTCTCGTTGGTGTGCTTTAACTTATGCAGTTTCAATACTCTAGGCCATCGGCAGCTATAATCGCAAAGATCACAACTGAACGGCTTCTCGCCGGTGTGCTTCAGCTGATGCAGTTTCAATATTCCGGGCCGTCGGCATTTATAATTGCATAGATCACAACTGAACGGCTTCTCGTCGGTGTGATTTAACTTATGCTGTCGCAGTTGTCCGAGCTGTCGGCATTTATAATCGCAAAGATCACAACTAACCAGCTTCTCGCCGGTGTGCTTTAGTTTATGCCGTTTCAATCCTCCTGGCCATCGGCAGCTGTAATCGCAAAGATCACAACTGAACGGCTTCTCGCCTGTATGTATCGAAATATGACAGCGCAAGCTTCTACGGGTTGTAAATTGATAATCACATATTCGGCATTTGAATATTTTCTTACTTGCAGTTTGAGATTTGGAAGTCCGTTCGCACCTGAAACAAGAAAATACTTTAAAAATTATTATTGGTGTTGTTAGATTCCGTGAAGTAAATTTTTAGACAGGTCGCACCGCCTATGATGCAGCCAAGATTCTAGTGTATTCTAGACTCGCACCGAATTTACTGGAATGTTCTGTGTTTGTTCGCCGCTATTCTAGAACAGCGTGAATTGCTATATAAGCCCGAGGCAGCGGAATATTTAAATCGGTTTTAATTAGAAAGCGATGTGTGTAACAAGCGAATTAGTAGAACGCTTAAGTTATTTGTTGCAGGTCGAGATTATTTGTGCGTTCATTGTGTTGTGATCGTAGACATTAAAGTATTTTTAAAATAAACAACGATTATAACTTGTGAACCTCGAATCGTAACAGTATTTGGTAATTTCTTTAATAGCATCACTAAACTAACAATAAATAAATAAACATTTAATTACAGTTTTGCTAAAATTGACTAGATTCACCTGAATCCTAAGACAATCTTCTTAGGGAAAACCAAATGCCGGTCGAGAAAAGATTTTTGCACTAAAAGGTGTCTTTAAAATTTAAAAATTTACCTCTTTCAGAATTTTGCGAAAAAAACGATAAATGAACAAATTATAAGCTTGTTGCGCGACTTTATCACCACATGTTATTTAAACATACATATTATGTGAGACCAATGTTGTCGCTGGACCAGTACTGTCAGTCCAGTCCCGTCAGGCCAAGCCTGTCACTAATCCTGCTAATGTATGGGTAGCTATTAGAACGCAAAAACTGTACAAAAACCGTAAACAACAGTCGTAATACGTAAACAACAGTCAAGTATATTTATTATACAAATTCAATAAAACTCGATACCCATTGATTTCTGTCATAGGACAAACTAATGACAATTATTTATCCGTATTGTTGCCGGCAGCTGTGAAAAAGTGCAGTCAACAGCAAGCAGGTAACCTAGTTAATTGAAGTTAGAACAATCGTACATGTAGTATAATAATCATTATGTTTATTGTTCATTAATATGACCCACAACATTTCAATTCTTAATTGATGAAGAATAGATCAAAAAAAATTACATTAAAATACGGTGCTTATTGTCAAAATAAGAGGCCACTAGGCCATAGGATAAAAAAGAATCAGTTTAAAGAAAAAAACATTTCTTAACTAAAAATTAAATATTCTATACATACTTAATTAGAATTTTCTCATTAATTTAATATTTATATCAAATACCCATTTTCATTTCTTTTGTTAAAAAATTAAGTTTTCAATTTTTTTTAAATGTTTCATGTTATTTTATACCGAATAATTTTTAAATTTTAAAGTATCTAATCTAGTTTAAAATTTAACCAAAAAAAGGCAAAATTTATCACAGATTATAAACATTTTTATTTATTTACATTTTATGCATTAGGATATGATCCACATTTTACAGTATTCTTCTTCAAACATATTATATGTATGTATCGACAGATAAATAAATTCACATCATACTTTCACTTTTTGGCATTTTCTTAGTTTCCGATAACAACTGCTAAAATAATAAACGAAAATCATTTTAAAGTACAAAGTAATAATCAGTTTCCTGATCCCTCGTCTGACTTAGGGTCTCTTATCGTTTTACGTGACCTCTCGTCTGACCCCCCTCGCGACTAAATTCCTAAAAAATCTATATTTTTGCATTTTTTTTATCAATAAGCAATTAAAAAAACAGGTGTCACCTGCAACAGGTATCGCAAAAATCTTGTCAAAACCTACGAAACGCGACGCATTTAAGAAATACCGCTCGTACTAGGAGAGTACAACGGTCAGCGCGCGCGACCTTGAAAGCCTAAAAATTCCAAAGACCACCTCTGGTCTGCAACTCTGACGTCTGCAGAAGAAAAAAATCCTCTGCAACCACCTCTGTTCATTGCCGCAATTCTTCTTACGACACTTCTTCAGCACTCTGCGACCTCCTCCGGTAAAATTACGTCATTGACGACACTTCTTCAGGTACAAGGGTGCACGAAGAACCACCCCTGCAAACCCCGCCCACACCTCTGCATTGGCCATCGCAAGAAAAAAAATGGCGATCCATCTGCAAAAATGGCGACCAAAAACACCCCAAGACCAGCCTCCAAGAGCCTCTGGTCAAATTACGTCATTGACGACTACTTCTTCAGGTACAAGAAACAAAGGGGTGCACGAAGAACCACCCCTAAATCACCTCTTCAGCAACGAAAACAACCCCTAAACCAGGGGATGACCTTCAACGGTGGTCACTGCGGATGGACAGGCCATCTAGGTGTCCCAGGATCCCGCCAGTTATACTACTTTTTTTATTTAGTACTTAATGTTTTCCCTTGGATTTTCCTAAACAATAAAATGTAGTAAGCCTTAAGATTACATATTATTAATAGTTTATTTTATTAATTAAGTTGCAATTTACAAGTTTACAACTCAATTGTTAGGAAAAATTACAGCATTCACCATTATGTTGGCAAGAGAAGTAACATTCAAAAATTACAGGTATCAAATGAAAGTTACCTTACGGTTAGGTAACGTGGTAAAATTACTGACTCATAACACCAGTTTGTATCATTGGTTAGTTAACACTCTCTGCCATGAGTATCGTTAGCGATACACCAAATGTTAGGTTTTTAATGCGCCATGTGTATCGCTAGTGATACATGGAACTTGAGATTGTTTGAACTGTTGTGTAATGTAAACTACACACACTATACAGATATTTCCATTGATATTTGGTTTTAGTGGCCTGGGACTATCTACCCGTCCACCCATTTTTGACGCAGTACATATGTGTAATAATGTTATCATTTAAATTATGCATAATATGTATTTTATTTTTTATTTTGTTTAAAAAAATTATTATACATTTTCAAACCAAGAACAATATTAGTAAAATATGAAATATTAATAAAAACATTTAAAACAAATATTTTATAATACATATTATAGATTTAGTGCTTCTCATTGAAACATATTTTACAAAAATGAGGATTGTTTTCACATTTATCACAAATCGTGACAACTTGAGCCGCTAACTTCTTTTCACCGTCAACTAATCTTGCGTGCCTTCCGTATTTGCTGTAGCAATTTGCACATCTCGCTCTTTTCTTTGTAGGATGGGCTACAAGATGATGTTGGGTTGATGATGTTGTTGAATGCTGCTTCCTTTTTTGGCCATATGTAGAAAAATTTTCAGAAAGCAGGGAAAGGACTACTTTCTCTCGAAACTCCGTAATTGTTATTTTATTCTGCGATATCGAATTTTTACAATACAAGAAATTGATGTTCCCCAAAGAATTTTAATCATGATTTTTCGATACCATTTAGTGCAACGTCTAAGGGCCGTATTATAGGACGCCAATTGATCACTGACATCCACAGAAAATTTTACCCTCATCGTAATCTAGGACACAAGCTGGTTTTACTTTTGCAGCTCTTGTCTTCCTGGATGTAACATTTACCATTTCTGTTCCCGAATGAACAGTTGACAGCATCAACACATCACGTTGATCTCTCCATTTTAGGATTGTGACACCTTCAGGCGATTTCTTCGCAATGGATCCACCTTTCACTAATTTAACTCTGTGAATCTCTACTGGTATATATTTTCTATTCTTCCTCAATGTACCGACGACATGAGTTTTTGTTTCTAACAGACGGTAGGCTAAGGGAACACTTGTATAAGAGTTATCTATATATAATCGTTTAGCAAATCTTTTACTAAATTCATGACAACGCATTCAGACGCTGAAGTTTCACCATCCCTAATATCTTTGCCTATCTATACTGACAAGTTCCAGGTATATCCTTTATTAGTACACAATTTATACAACTTTATTCCATACCGATGGCGTTTAGAGGGAATGTACTGTCGAAAGATGAGGCGACCCCTCCAAGGAACCATTGTTTCATCTACGCATATTTTCTGGCCAGGAATATAAGCGTCTTTGAAGTTCCTTATGAACATATTCAACACATTTTCGCATTTGTGTAAACGATTATTAGTCGAAGCGTTATCGTTGTTTGCAAAATGCCAGAATTTTAGTAACAACTCAAGACGATTTCGAGACATTATATTTCTTGACAAGGAAAAAGCGTACAAATCACTCTTACTCCAATAGTCACAAAGTCACAAGGCCCATCCATCCAATTAGAGCAATGAATTGTTTCATTTCCAGAACATTTGTTGGTTCCCAGCGGTGTAAGCGAGATCTAGGCCCAACGTCATCCTGATTTTCGAGGTTTTGAGTTGAATACAAGTTGGTTTCATCCACCATAACGTTTATAATGTCATTTGTCATAAACAAGGAAAAGTAATCAATAGGATCTGCCAAAGCCAATAAACCACTAGTGGTTGGGTTCATACCACTATCGGCAATAAACTGAAATTCCTGTTGGTTACCAAGAGGGTTACTCCAAATAATATCAGAAAAATTCTTGTTTTTTGATTGAGTTACTGTAGGCTTTCTTGTTACAACTGGAAGGGGAATATTATCACTACTTTCAGAATTTGAATCTGAAAGTCGACGTGCGCGTGTTTCTGGTATTGGAAATGAAATTTTATGAGATGGTCCAGATTTTGGTGATAAAGAATTTGATCCCGGCAACTCTGATGATCCTGGCAATTCTTCGAGAGAATGAGTGGATCCGAAATGGCAACTACTATTAGAAATTGCGTTTTCCGTGTCAGAATCCGAACTTTCGGTTTCATAGTTTGGGTCTACATCAGAATCATCAACGCTTTCGTCACTCATGTTTATATCTTCATCGCTAAAATCACTGAGTTTATCGACAATCTCTTTCAATTCCTTATCGGTTAAAATTTTTGTATATTTCTTTGGTTTTCCCATATTTCTAGTTCTGGGATTTCTAAAAATACTTTCTGTACAAAATGAATAGTAAAACAGCCTATGAACGTACCTGTAAAAGTCCCTATCGATACTAATATAATTCATATGTAAATAAAAGTAATAAGTACACTACAAGTGTGACAAGAACTTACAACATAACCAAACTTTATGTGTATCATAAGCGATACATGTGGCCTATTACGAGAAATTTTCCTCACAGGCCACATGTATCGTTATGTAATACATAACGGAATTTTGAAAATATTCTCGAAATGAATTTGGGAATTTTACTTTTATAAGTTTATGTGTACTCGATAATAACATGCTAAAATAAAAACGCACTTGGCCTGTGATGAAAAAATTCAAAAAATAACCGTGGCGGAGAGAGTGTTAAGCTATACGTGGACGTGCTTCACTTATGTTTTAACTTTTGTCTATTTAACTCTCCACGATGTAATCTAATCGCAAACATCACTACTTAACGACTTTTCATCGACGTGTTTCAAGCTATGGTGCTTCAATTCTCCAGGGCGTCGGCAGCTATAAACGCAAAAGTTACAACGGTTTCGTGGATTTCGTGCCTGAGTCATAATATCGTCGGCATTTGTAATCCCAAATAACACAACTCTACTACGGTTTCCTGTGTGTATGTATTAACATGTGCCGTTTCAAATGAAAACGTTGTCGGCATTTATAATCGCAAAGATCACAACTGAACGGCATTTTGTCAGTATGTGTTAACTTGTGCTGTTTCAAATTTGGAAACCGTCGGGATTTATAATCGCAAAGATCACAACTGAAAGGCATCGTGTCAGTGTGTTTTAGCTTATGCTCTTTCAAACTTCCAAGCTGTCGGCATTTATAATCGCATAGATCACAACTGAATGGCTTCTCGTCCGTATGTGTTAATTTGTGCCGTTTCAAACTTACACGAAATCGGCATTTAAAATCACAAAGATTACAACTGAACGACTTCTTGTCAGTATGTTTTCTTTGGTGCTGTTTCAAATTCCCAAGCCTTCGGAATTTATAATCGCAAAGATCACAACTGAACGGCAGCTTGTCAGCATGTGTTAGCTTGTGCTGTTTCAAACTTTCACGATATCGGCATTTATAATCGCACATATCACAACTCAATGGCTTCTCGTCCGTGTGTGTTAATTTGTGCTGCTTCAAGCTAGAAAGACGTCCGCATTTATAATCGCAAAGGTCACAACTGAACGGCATCTTGTCAGTATGTTTTAGCTTGTGCTGTTTCAAATTCCCAAGCGTTCGGCATTTATAATCGCACAGATCACAACTGAATGGCTTCTCGTCCGTATGTGTTAATTTGTGCCGTTTCAAACTTTCACGAAGTCGGCATTTATAATCGCAAAGATCACAACTGAAAGGCATCGTGTCGGAGTGTCTTAGCTTATGCTCTTTCAAACTTCCAAGCTGTCGGCATTTATAATCGCATAGATCACAACTGAATGGCTTCTCGTTCGTATGTGTTAAATTGTGCCGTTTCAAACTTTCACGAAGTCTGCATTTATAATGGCAAAGATCACAACTGAACGGCATCTTGTCAGTATGTTTTAGCTTGTGCTGGTTCAAATTCCCAAGCGTTCGGCATTTATAATCGCAAAGATCACATCTGAACGGCTTCTTGTCAGTATGCGTTAGCTTGTGCTCCTTCAAATTTACAAGCCGTCGGCATTTAAAATCGCAAAGATCACAACTGAAAGGCTTCTCCTCCGTATGTGTTAATTTGTGCCGTTTTAAACTTACACGATGTCGGCATTTATAATCGCAAAGATCACAACTGAATGGCTTCTGGTCAGCATGTATCAAAATATGATCGCGTAAGTTTCGGAGATTTTTAAATTTGGAATCACATATTCGGCATTCGAATCTTTTTTTATCCACTGTTTCAGTTTTAGGGATCCGTTGACACCTGAAACGAATAGTCTCTTTAAATTTTCATATATTTTACAACTAGAAAGTTTATTTATTCACTGGTCAACAAAAAAAATATTTCCAATTTTTTCCTCTTACAATTAGGTAGTTTTGGGCTAATACGCATGCGCTGATTTCGAATTAGACATTGGTTTGTTCGTAACAGCTCTTGTTATTCGATATTTTCAAATTACCCGCAATTAGAAGTTGCGTGCAGTTTTGTAAATTCAACTCGGCTTGGAATTATTATTTCTCAAATTTCCGATATGTCTACGGCTCGGAGACGTTGTTTACATAATCCGAATAGTTTTCGTTATATTTGTGGCGAATACATCTTTCAAAAATATTGACAACCGATATCAAACTTTGTTAAAACTACATATTTCCAATACTTTCAATAAAAACGGTGCAATCAAGACAAACAATGGGTGCCTCAACATTGTGTGCCAGAACTGTATTGTGTCTGCGGCAATGGTCAAAGGAATACTGTCAAATATAAAACATCGATTATATGGCGGGAACTTCAAGATCATCATGACAGCTATTTTTGCGTCGTAAATATTAACGGCATTAATTCCAGCAATCGAAAGCAGTGGACATATCCTAACTTGCCTAAACTATCCTAAGCCAAAACTTAAACCCTTAATTACAACAATTGTTGAAATAATCGTTGCTATGGGTTTAAGCTTCAGCTTAAATTTAAACTGGCATTGTACAACTGGGCCTATGGGCCAGTTGTACAAAGCAGGTTTAAACTCAAGTTTAACTGAACCAGGTTTAAAATAAACAAATTCCCATAGGATCTTTATGACATATGGCAATTAATGCAAACATAAATAAAATTTGATGCGATTTTGCTCACTCTGAACCTGGTTCAGTTGAACGTTAGTTTAAACAAACCTCTTTTGTACAACTGGCCCTAAATCGGACAACTATTGTGAATTAGTTGACTGTATACTGTCTAATTTAAAAGACCTTGGCTGCAACATAAATATCAAGCTTCATTACTCGCACTTTCATTTAGATTAATTCCCAAAAAATCTTGGTGATTTTAATGAAGAACATGGTGAAAGATTTCACCAAGGTATACGTACCATGGAAGAGCGTTATCAAGGAAGGTGGGACACTCATGTGATGGCCGACTACTGTTGGAGTTTACAAAGGGATCAGCCTGAAGCCGTATATTCAAGAAAATCATATAAAAGGACATTTCAGCGCTATGAAATAACAAAAAAATTCATAAAAAAGTGCTATTTTCTGGAGAAAGTTGTAAATGCAAATAAATAAAAAAGTAGAGCTGATACAATCAAACAAATATTTTTTTGGTAATTAGTGCCTTAGATATTCTCTAGAACACATATTAAATTTCAGGAAAAAAATTCAATGTTGACCAGTGATTATTATTCAGAATCAGATTTTATGACAAATTTATGACTGAACAACTTCTCATCTACTTAAGGTTGGTTTATGCACCATCATTTAATTTAACAATTAATACATATAGTGTAAAGTAATGTAATTTAAGGAATAGACAGAGCGTTTATGCACGCTTGTAATGTAATTTACTGTAAGCTTCAGGCATGCACAGGAATGGCCCAACAATTCTCAAAAGCTTGTTAAATGCATTTGGCGTCATTCTTGTGTATTTAACAAAGGACTCTGTATACGATAAGTACATATTTGTTAATAAATTGTTGAACATGCCTTTAGTATTTTGCTGGCGATTCAATGGCCTCACAGCAAAACGACGACGCATGCTTTTTCGCTTATACAGAAATGCCAGTGAATTGAGGCTACGTGAAACCCATTTTTGGCTCTATGATCAAAACAAAAATAAAAAAGTGAAATGGTATTCTGTTACGTAAGAATCCGACGGCGCCATCTATGAAGCTTTAAGTCTACTGGCTCTTAACGCGCCAAATTTAAACTATTGTGGAGTTTGTACCATTACTTGTGCGAACGCCGCCGCGAATATGAAAATAATAAATAAAAGCAATCGCTCGACCTGATTCGACTTTTTTATGGGCTTATTATAAACGAAACATTGGTGGCGCCATCTATGAAAATGGTTCGCAATTAACTGCGATACATAAATGTATGTTTTGCGAAAGTTCTATGATCAAAATCGAACAAAAGAAAAAACGAACCAAAATGGCATCTAACGTATAAATCATTGTTAAATAAAAACCCGGCGGCGCCATCTATGGAGCTTTTCGTCTACTGGGTTTTGAGGGCCAAATTTAAACTGTCGTGAAATTTGCACCACTGCGATTTGTGTGGACGTCGCGGAGTTAAAAATAATAAACAATGGGATCGTTCACCCTGATTCGATTTTTTTTTATTGAGTTAATACAAATAAAACGTTGTTGGCGCCATCTATGGAAATGGTTCGCAATTAACTGCGACGCGTAAATTTATGTTTTACGAACGTTTTATGATCAAAATTGAACAAAAGAAAAAAAGATAAACCAAAATGGCATCTAATGTTTAATTTATTGTTAAGTAAAAATACGGTGGCGCCATCTATGAAACTTTTCCGTGTATGGTGTTTTAAGAGCGCCAAATTTAAACTGTTGTGAAAATTTGTACCATCGCTCTTTGTGTGGATGTCGTGAATTTAAAAATAATAAACAATCGTGATCGTTCGCCCTGATTCGATTTTTTACTGACTTAATATAAATGAAACGTTGGCGGCGTCATCTATGAAAATGGTTTGCAATTAACTACGATACATAAATTTTTGTTTTACGAAAGTTTTTACGACAAACATTTAACAAAAGAATTAAAACGAAATGGTATCTTATGTTTAATTCATTCCTAAGTAAAAAACTCGACGGCGCCATCTATGAAGTGTTTCGCCTACTGGATTTTAAGCGCGCTTATTTAAACTGTCGTGGAATTTGTACCACGATTTAAGTGGACATCACAGTTTTGAAGTAATAAACAATGGTACCTAATCAAGCGTTCGCCCTTATTCGGTAATAAAATAAAATAACAAAGTGTCACTTTCATCTATGTTCATTAATTTATATGCAAAAGAAGGACACGTCAAGCGAAACGTCAAGCGATGTTGATATTTTCTTCTCTGATTGAGCTAACACGTGCGCATTTAACGTAATTTAAGAAAGATAGAAGTTGACCATCTTTTACATTACACTAAGGCCCGATTTTACAATCGTCGGATAGGCATTATTATTGGTATAACTTGACGTAAGTGTGACGTAGATATGGAGGAACATTAAAGGATATTTGGCGAACAGTTATTCCGTTCTTATCCCACGATTGTAAAACTGGGCCTTAATGTCTTAAATTACGTTAAATGACATAGACGCATTCACTGAATCTTATATATTGATCTCTTACTTTACACTAAATTATGGTGGATAACCTAACTTTTCTATGTAATATTAAATTTAGAATAACATGGACGATATTCGAAAGACTTTCGTCAAACTTTGTTTTAATGTACTATTGTTTTATTGGGTGATTCTTATTTTATTAAATATAAATAATTACAAAAGTACTACACTAGAACGAAGTGTTATGTTATACTCTAAAAAGATACATTTAAGTAACAATCCCATGGGCGCCACTAAATTATTTGTATATTAAATGAGACGCAGTATTTAGGTCATTCTCATTTATGTAATATGCACTAAAATGAAACAAAAAAAAAATTATTAACTAAATATGTAAATAAGCTTTGACGTAGTATAGTATGTAATAAACTTGAAAGTTACGGAATACCAGGCGTAGCATTATGTTGGGTTCGATCTTATCTGTATAACCGACGGCAAAAACTTATTGTTAGGAAGGATCATATCTATGTACAATTAATTCATTATTCTTTTTGTAAACGACTTAACCAAAATATGTACTATCGCGGCCTTAAAATTTCGCACGATTCAATTTTCCGCTGTAATATTTTTCTATATTTATTCTTTAACGGCTTGTCAAAAGATAATCATTTTAAACGTCAGATTTCAAATGTAATGCTAAAAGGCAAAATCACGCTACTTCCATTCTGTTACTTACGCAGATTGTTGGTGGCTGGCAATTCTTTCTGCTGAATTTAGAGTGAAATATTTCAAGTTTTTCTTATGGATCATCAACCGATGTAGAACTAAGTTTGCTATCTTTTTGCCGAACAAAGTCCTACACCTAAAATCTACGGTTTGTGAAATAATTCTGGTTTTCATTTTCATGATTTCATGAATCATGATTTTTGTCATTTTTAGAATGCTGTGAATGTGAACAAAATTATCTTTTGGCTTCTAAAAATTATATCCAACGATTTCCTGATAGAAGACAGCCATATGCAAAGACTTTTCGTAAATTAAAGGAAAGATTTGAAAGAACAGGCAGCGTTGCAATGTTAGTTTTAATAATATTAACTTACATGGCAACCTAAAAATGAATTAATCTGCATCCGTGTTTTCACAAAATCAAGAACGTAAACAGAACGAAATGAAAATGAGATCAAATAACGTATAAGAACTCTGAGAATTTACCAGGTCTTGCCAATTTAGTCTAGACGTAATTAATATGAAATTTTAAACAAACTGTTGAAAAATATGTTTGTAAAATTGTAAAGTCAAAGTCAAATCTATATCTACATCTGGCGGTGAATCGTCCCGGCGGCAAATCGTCCCGGCGGCGAATAGTCTTTGCGACGAGTCGTCCCGGCGACGAATCGTCTTGGCGGTAAATCGTCACGGCGGCGAATAGTCACGTACCGATTATTTCTATTTATCCGATTTCAATGATCGAATGGCTTCTCATCCGTATGTGTTAATTTGTGCTGTTTCAAATTTGCACGAAATCGGCATTTATAATCGCAAAGATCACAACTGAAAGGCTTCTCATCCGTATGTGTTAATTTGTGCAGTTTCAAATTTGCATGAAATCGGCATTTATAATCGCAAAGATCACAACTGAAAGGCTTCTCATCCGTATGTGATAATTTGTGCTGTTTCAAATTTGCACGAAATCGGCATTTATAATCGCAAAGATCACAACTGAACGGCACCGTGTCAGTGTGTTTTAGTTTATGGTCTTTCAAACTTACACGACGTCGGCATTTATAATTGCAAAGATCACAACTGAACTGCTTCTCGTCTGTATGTGTTAATTTATGCCGTTTCAAAGTTTGACGACCT
Source organism: Dorcus parallelipipedus (assembly GCA_958336345.1). Lineage (NCBI taxonomy): Eukaryota > Metazoa > Arthropoda > Insecta > Coleoptera > Lucanidae > Dorcus > Dorcus parallelipipedus. The sequence goes on from OY284475.1 coordinate 7,061,979, forward strand.
CGGCATTTATAATCGCAAAGATCACAACTGAACGGCATCGTGTCAGTGTGTTTTAGTTTATGGTCTTTCAAACTTACACGATGTCGGCATTTGTAATCGCAAAGATCACAACTGAACGGCTTCTCCTCCGTATGTGTCAAATTTGAAAGCTGTCGGCATTTATAATCGCAAAAATCACAACTGAACGGCTTCTGATCAGCATGTACGAAAATATGATTGCGGAAATTATAAAGACTTGTAAATTTAGAATCACATATACGGTATTCGAATCTTTTCTTATCCATTGCTTCAGTTTTAGGGATCCGTTGACACCTGAAACGAAAAGTCTTTTTAAATTTTCATATATTTTACAACTAGAAAGTTCATTTATTATTCTTTATATTTAGCAAATCTGTTCTGTCCGACTCATCAGGTGTTACAGAATCAGATAATTTATGACTGAACAAGTTCTCATCTGCTTAAGGTTGGTTTATGCAGCATCATTCAATTTAACAATTAATGTAGTGTAAAGTAATGTAATTTAAGGTATAGACAGAGCGTTTATGCACGCTTGTAATGTAATTTACTGTAAGCTTCAGGCATGCACAGGAATGGCCCAACAATTTTCAAAAGCTCGTTAAATGCATTTGGCGTCATTCTTGTGTATTTAAGAAAGGACCGTGTATCCGATAAGCACATGGTTTTTAATAAATTGTTGAACATGCCTTTTGAATTTTGCTGACGATTCAATAGCCTCACAGCAAAACGACGTGTTGTCCGGGAACACTCGATAGCATATGAAAGGACATTTAAATTGGCGTAAATATTTCTTTTTTCTAATTTGCACTTCCTTGTTCAAGTGTCTCCTCTTGTTATCTACAGTTATCTACTCTAGGTGGACTTCTAAATAAAGCAGAAAAAATAAGTGGTTGTCACTAGTTGGTGGTTGGCACTAAGAATAAAATTGGTTTAAACTATGCACGTAATAATTAGAAAGTAAGAATAAATATTTAAAAACATTATATTATCTTAGCGAGTGATAATAAATTTCAAGATTTCCAACATTCATTTATACCACAGTTGATAATTTAATTAATTCATTGATATTTCGAAAAACAAAATTTAAAAAAATGTTGAATGAACCAGGTACTGCTTTGGTTCTCAACTACAGTTCCTAAAATCAATGTACACGTCTGTTGACTGCAGCAGTACGATCTTGTTGAATCGTGTCGGAAATTGGATAGTTTGTAGATGTTTGTACGAAAAACCACGCATTACTGTCTAGCATAATCGTTTTTATGTACTTTTAGTGAAAGTTCGATACAATTTTGATCCAACACTGTTGTACTTCAATCATGAGTCGACAGTGGTCAACTTAAGAATCGAAATTAACGCCGAAAGAGCTTATAAATACATAAATAAAAACTATAGTAATAAAAAAAACGTTTATTGTACATACATATCGTTAATACCGTAGAAACTTGAAGACTTTGAAATCCTGAATGCAATGAGATAATGGATATCTAGAACGAAAAGTTGAGTTTCAAAATTTGAGCAAGTTGTTTACAACCGAGGCGCCAGCAGAGGCTGAAATTACTACCTACGATGATTCCATGAACTCGAATGAGACAAATTAGAAGTTTTTTGATTTAGGAAGGTGTCATCTATCTAGGCAATTATTTCCATATAGAATGATAGTATACTTGTTTGTGACTTCATGTGCATGTGCACCGGTCGGGAAAGAGATAATTACGTATATATTTTCAGTGTCAATCAGTGTTGACCAAAAGCTTTCCTCCACATTATAAAAATTCATATCTCCTTTATTAAAAACAAACTTTTATTATATTTTCCTTTAGTAAATCGAGTGCCAATCACCTCCACCGTCGTTCTTTATAGAAGTTTCGCCAAGATTCATGTCACCCTGTATATAATATTATGGATAAAATATTACGTCTTAACATAAATTTAAACAGAAAATCGAAAATACGAAAATCATTAAATAAGTTGATATTACAGTTAGGATAGTTCACAAGTTATCAAGTTAAGGTGTATGTCAAAATGTGTCCTTCTAGGTCTTCAATCACAACTAGTGGGCCTTTTTTTCTGACATGTTTTAACATGTGCTCTCTTAATTGTCCTCTCCATCGGCATTTGTAATCGCAAACACCACAGGCGGTTCCTCGCCTGTGTGTGTTAATTTGTGCCGTTTCAAACTTCCGAGCTCTCGGCATTTATAATCACAAAGATCACAACTGAACGGTTACTCGTCCGTGTGTGTTAATTTGTGCCGCGTCAAATTTCCAATATATCGGCATTTATAATCGCAAAGATCACAACTGAACGGTCTCTCGTCAGTGTGTTTTAATATGTGCTGTTTCAATTGTCCGGACCATCGGCATTTATAATTGCAAAGATCACAACCGAACGGCTTCTCGCCCGTGTGTGTTAACTTGTGCTGTTTCAAAGCTGAGAGCAGTCGGCATTTACAACCGCAAAGATCACAACTGAACGGCTTCTCATTCGTGTGTGTTAATTTATGTCTCTTCATAGTTCCCAGATGTCGGAATTTATAATCGCAAAGATCACAACCGAACGGCTTCTCGCCGGTATGTTTTGTCATGTGAGCAAGCAAATGTGCACGCGTTGTAAATAGATATTTACAAAATTGGCATTTGAGTAATTCCTTAAGTTCGGTTATCCACTTATACCTGAAACAAAGAATTTCTTTAAAAACTGAATGACTTTTTTGTTATTGTTATCAGGGGTAATGCAGACTGGGGTAATTGGGGCAAGACTTATAATGATTATAATTTAATTGGGATAAGTAGGTACTTTAGATTTTATTACAAACATACATATTAAAAAATTAATTTAATTCTCGCCGGTATGTGTTCTTACGAATACATATAATTAGTATATTTAATTTCCAGTAACATATGCGACATTGGAATGTCTTTTTTTTTTCAATTCCTACCATTGTTTTAGTAGGTGAGCTTTCAGGAGATATTTTTGGGTACCTCTTAAAAATTTCAATACGCAAAATAAATGCAGGAGCAAAATATAAAATCAAACAAAAATAATTCTGAGACATAATACTAGTAAAAAAAGAAATATTTTTTATTTTTATCCGAAGTAAATTAACTTAGCCAAATCATCAAGTGAGATTTAGAAGGCACTGAAGTGCACTTGCTTTTTAATTTTAGATCTTTATTAACAGATACAATGTTCATTTAAATCTTTATTGTTATCAGATACAATGTTTACAAAGTTTTAAATTAACGACTAGATTAATCCTTACTAAAAAATCAAATGCTCAATGTTTATAACAAATGATACAATATTGTGACGCACAAAGGAGTAACAGTGGAAAAAAAAATTACTCGAGTTTATGATGTGATTTAATGAAAACAGGCAGAGTGGGCTATGAAATGCGACAGATGCAAGAATTTTGAAACAGCAAAAAAATATATATAAAAATAAGTCACTTAGGCCCAGTTTTATTACAATCGTGAAATAAGGACGGGATAACTGTCCGCCGAATATCCTTTAACGTTCTTCCATATCTACGTCACACCTACGTCACTTTATTCTAAGGATAATGCTTGTCCGGCGATTGTAAAATCGGGCCTTATAGGCTAATCTATCCGTCCTTATATTAATCAACAGAATTACACTATACTATTAAAAAAATCCGTCACTTCGAAACAATTTATTGACGATCGAGGTCAGAGAAGTTCTCGGGATCATAAGTGAACGGCTTCTCGTCCGTGTGTTTTAGCTTGTGCTGTTTCAAACTTACCCGATGACGGCATTTATAATCGCAAAGATCACAACTGAACGGCTTCTCGTCAGCATGTTTTGTCTTGTGCTGTTTCAAATTGCTGACATGTCGGCATTTAAAGCCGCAGAGATCACAGACAAACGGCTTCTCGCCCGTGTGCATTAGCACGTGAGTTTTCAGATCTTCATGCCGCCGGCACTTGTAATCGCAAAGGTCACAAATGAACGGTTTCTCGTCGGTGTGTGTTAACTTGTGCTGCTTCAAGTTCCCCGAGTTTCGGCATTTATAATCGCAAAGATCACAGCTGAACGGCTTCTCGCCCGTGTGTTTTAAAATGTGCCTTTTCAAATTTCCAAGTTGTCGGGATTTATAATCGCAAAAATCACAGGTGAATCGCATCTCGCCAGTATGCTTCAACTTGTGCAGCTTCAAGTTTCCAGGCTGACGGCATTTATAATCGCAAATATCACAACCGAACGGTTTCTCGTCGGTGTGTGTTAGCACATGTTGCCTGAGATATGTGAATCGACCACTTTTGTAATTGCAAAGATTACAGCTGTACAGTTTCTTACTCGCGTGCGTTAAGCTGTGTCCTCGTCGAAATTTGGAATCGCACGGCTTTTCACCTGGATGTACCGACATATATCTATCAGATTTAAATTTAAAACCACGCTTGCGACATTCGAGTGTTTCCTTGTTCAGAATTTTTGATTTAGAAGTCCCCTGGTACCTAAAATTAAAATTGGTTTTAACAATGCACGTAACATAAGGCACATTAAGTGGCGCCAATTTTTAAGTAACAGTTCTTACAACTTCAATATATTTTTACTATCCCATATTTAAAATACAGGCATTCACAAATGCTTAGGTTACATATTCATAATGGTCACACGTCAATAACTTCTTGTCAATAATAACTAACATGTGCACAATTACAGAAACGACAACAAAAAGTATTGCAACTTTTCGCCGGTATGTATTACCACGTGGTTTGTTTTGAATGTCCGTGATTTCGTCCGTAATAGATACACAACATTCGACAGCAAAACTTGGACCGTCTACAATTAAAATCGCAAGTATTTCAACTTTTCGCTGGCGTGTGTTACCACATGGTTCTTTTTTGAATGCCCGTGATTTCGAAATTTGTTCCCACGTGTTGCCTTAATAGATACGCGACATTCGACAGTTTTCTTGGTCGGCGTGTTAACATAAGTCATTTTAAGTCTTCACATTTGATCATAACTGATGACGCGCCGCCATGTTTTAACATGTGCTGCTTTAAATTTCTGACTTGTCGGCATTTATAGTCGCAAAGTCCACACGCTAATGGTTTCTCATTAGTGTGCGTTAACAAGTGTCGCTTCAGTCGTCCCCTTTGTCGGCATTTATAATCGCAAAGGTTACAACTGAACGGCTTCTCGCCGGTGTGAGTTAGCACGTGTCGCTTCAAATGTTCGATCTGTCGGAAGGTAGAACTGCAAATGCTGCAACTGTGCGGTTTCTCGCCGGTGTGCGTTAGCTCGTGCCTCTTCAAGGATCCACGCGTTCGACACTTGTAATTGCAAAAATTGCAACCGTGCGACTTCTCATCGGTATGCGTTAACATGTGCCGCTTTAGAACTCCGGGATCGTGGCCCTTGTAATCGCAGAGGGCACATCCGAACGGTTTCTCCCCGGTATGTGTTAGTATGTGGTATTTCAAATTTGCGCAGGAATTATATCTAAGGCCGCAAATGCGACATTCGTAAAGTCTTTCGTTCGAGTTTTCAGGTTTAGAAGCGCGTTGACATCTGAAACAAAACAGGCCTTCAATTTTAGTTACTGCGTGTATACAGCGTGATTGAAAATGTACCCCCATACACTCTTGAATACATTATGTATTTTTTATTAATTTAAAATAGCGAAAACGCACGCTAATCGCACCAAAAGTCAGGTAATTACAGGGTTGTTTGACGATCGGGCCACAATTATGGAATATTATAATTATTACCAGCTACTGCTCGAATACCGGAGGGCATTCACCGTAAGCCGAAGCAGGTCACTAACCCTTAAACCGTAGCGCCTGCCATAAAGCCCTCGGGTAAAGACAGGACCGCATGCAGCTATAGTATCAACATCTGGTGAGCCTCTCGGAATTCTTTGAAAATAAGTGTTCTATACAGTTACTTAAGGGGCAATAAATTTCAATTGTTGGTTTGTTTGGACCGTTCATTTGTTTGCTTGTCCGGGAAGTAAACAAACAAAAAGGGTTTTAACTGGGCGCGTTACAGCAAGTGCTTAATTAATAATTTTTTCTATAACAAAAAGATTAACGCATTTAGAATTGATTATTTAAAATATCTTTGTTTTTCGCTGAACATCGTCAATTTTGCATTTGTCTTTTTCTTACCCATCTTATTACTTGCACTTCGCGAAACGTTTGATGTCGTGAGATTCAAGAAATTACTTTCCAGATATATACAAAAATTACTACCGGAAAAGCAACAACAAATTTCGCAGTGAAAAATGCAAACTAACTGATTTATGCTTTGTTAAATGAATGCTCATACATTCTAATGAATAAAATAATAACTCTTTAGTTTAATTATTAAAACTGGTCCTTAATTGCTGGTTTAAATTTAAAAAAATTCTCAACGGTGGATTGCAGGTAAAACGAAGCGTTTTGCACTTTCGGGAGAAATCTCTTTTGTCGAATTTTTATGATCTGTTGTTTTTTTCTCCTCGTCAGACTTAAAATTTGGAAAATCTACCCAATAATTCGTCGATTTTCTTTTGTTTTTGTTTCATACATGTATTTATCGAGCGAATAAAAATCGAAAGACCCCTTCATATTTATTTGTTATTCGATATTCTTTTGTTTTTTCTTTGCCCGCCGTATTTTTTTTGACAATTATGGTTTCTACTTTCATTTTCTCGCCATTGTCTTTGCTTTTTGTTTTTTTTTTGCTCATGCCTTGCTGCGTATTCGTCGCTTTTTATTTGGGCTTTCCTTGTTCCAGAAACTTCGATCTTCTTTTGTCTTATTTTCTTGTTCGCCGTATTCTCGATATTTCCACGTTTCTTGTTTCAGTTCTATTCGCCGAATTACTATGATCGCCTCTTTCGCTTTCGTGTCGGGCGTGATTTTCGAACGGTCGCGTTTTGTTTTCCGTTTATCCATCCACCTACTATCGCAGGAACCCCGAAATTTCTGACGTCCTGCCTTCGGGGAACCCCAGAAAACGACGAGAAATATTAAAGACGGGAAGATATGATTCCTAAAGGCGTGTGCGAAGTGGCAAAGATTCTTGTCGAATGAAGTCAGATAATCAGCCATTTTTTTAGTAATAAATCGATTGGTAACAGCCTGACGTCAGTAAATGATTAAAAAAAAAACGAACTACTAAACGTCTTCTGATGTCTTCCATTCAAATTCCTGTAAGTTGTGCAACGCGCCCGTTTACAATCCTTGTTTGTTTACTTTTACTTACAAGTCAACACTTAATATAAACATTTATTTTGGATCTTCGAGTTTTTGCAAAGGTACTTCCAAACGTAAATTGCAAATGGAAACGCTAATCTATTTCCTGAAAAGTATGAACCATCAATGTCATTGTTGTCAATTTTATTTCAGTTACCATCAATAAAAAAATTAAAAGGCATACTTATTTACACAGAGTCCTTGAAATGCATGCGTTGAAATTCCTGTAGAAAGAAATTCAAATGACATAAATTCAATAAAACTCGATAATCGTTAGTTTCTGTGATCTACTAACAATTATTGCAAACAAGCACCCACATAGAATTAAAAACAAAATAAAAATTAAAACACTGCATTTGAAATGTGAAATTTAATGACGAGATTCGACATTGTAATAAAAAGTACACAAATCGCCATTTATTTGTAACTTCTCATCGGTGTGTGTTAACAGATGTTATGCGTCAGGTTACATCCTGTATAAGTGTAGAACGGCAAGATACATATAAAATAAAAATAAAATCATTTGAGATTTCCCCCAAATTCACGTTCGCCTGCCTTGTCTTGCATGTGTTGCATCTGAAGTTCCCGCCGTCGTTTACATACTAACAAGTGCTTTCGTAAATGATGTGCATTCGCAAACGAGTGACCACAAGAATCACAACAACCGGTAAGCTTGGGCTTATGTGTTGACATGTGTTTTATCAAACTCGAATTAGTTCCGGTCTGGTAACCGCAAACGTTACAGCCGAACGGTTGTTGGCCGGTGTGTCTTAACATGTGCTTTCTCAAACTAAGCAACTGCACGAATTCTTGATCGCAAATACCACACTGGAGTAGTTCTTTCCCCGCGTGTTTTAACATGTGTCTTTCCAAACACGTATTAGTTCGGGTCTTGTAATCGCAAAGGTGACAGCCGAACGGCATATCGTCGGTGTGTATTAACATGTGATTTTTCAAACTAAGCCGCTGCATGAATTTTTGATCGCAAACACCACACTGGTATGGTTTTCCCCCCGTGTGTATTAACATGTGATATCTCAACTCTACGTAAAAGTTTGCTTTATAATCGCAGAAGTCACAGCTGAATGATTTCTCTGCGTTGTGAATTAACTCGTGCACTCTCAACCTGCGGTAATCCTGACACTTATAGGTGCAATAACGACAACCGTGCGTTAACATGTGCAGTCTTAAAGCTTCGGGATATTGACATCTGAAATCGCAAACGTCACAGTTCAATGGCAGCTCGCCGTGATGTAACACTAGGTGCTCCTCGACTTGTCCGTAGGTATCGAACTTGGAGCGACATTTGGAACATCGTAATTTTCTTTTGTTTTCAATTTTAAATTTAGCGATCGGCAAAAGACACCTGAAACAAAACTGTCATTAGTAGGCATCGGAGTTACATATTTCGTTCGTTTAAACTAACAACCTAAATACTTACTGAAGTAGGTAGGGTATCAATTTGTAGAAAAGAGCTACAGCGCTTTGTTGAATGTCTTTACTAAATTATTATTTATTTTTAATTTAACTAACAGCGACTTATTTGACCTCAAACCAGAAACAATATTAATAAGCTGCTCTGTAGGTGTTCGACTTTTAAATCGAACATTAACTACGAATGGAAATAAAATCACACTTATGTATTGCCAACTGAACGAAATAAACGTAAACAAGACTAATTGTTCGTATATACAGCGTGAGTGCAAAGTTTGGAATAATCTTTGATATTACACCTGAATACGTATACAGAGTGTTACTGGTAACACATGATGACGTGATTGACATATTCTTTTAAGTGACAGCCATCTTGAGTTGATATTGTAATAGCCCCCGTGACTCTCAAAACGATGCTACAAAATTTTTTAATGAAAAACTGACAGGGCCGCTCTGTCTAGACCTTTTAGTAACCGAATTAGTTCCAGTTTTGACTACCATTTTTCCAAATTTAGATGATCCCTACATTCCCACTCAAACATTGAGATATCAGCAGGATGGGGCACCACCACATTACGCAAGACTTGTGCGAGAATACTTAAATATTGTGTTGCCCAATCGATGGATTGGAAGACGAGGTCCAGTGGAATGGCCTGCCAGATAAATAAACTCATGAATTTACTGTCAAAACACAGTCGATAACGTCAGTTTACTTGTCTACGGTGTGAAGTTGGCAGTCGCAGCGTCACCTGCTGGTTGTATCCAACGCCGGTGAACTGGATTGAACCGGTTGGCAGAGGCCACAAACATGGCGGGGCTACGTTTCCCGTAGACTCGGAAAGGCGTAAAGGTAATACGCTCGGAAACGAACGTTGAGTCGACTCGGTTTGAGTCGAACTCAAACGGTACAGTAAAACTAAAACGGGAACTAGGCGTAAAACTAGAAGCCTGAATCGAAAGAAACAAAAGGTCGTTAGCATCTAAAATGGCGTCAGACAATTCGTTTATTTTTACCTGAGTTTTGTAATTCCCCAAGCTTGGTATGGGATTTAAAATCCCAAAACTCGTTCGGCGGTGTACTAAGAAATTTCTGGAATGCCGTAAATAAGCGCGAAAATTAATCAGGGACGGCCAAAGATGCACGTCTGCCATAAGCAGTATCCAATAGCTACCAAGGGTATGATCACGCGGTGTCCTGCAACAAATGCGAATCGTGGAAAGCGAGAAGACGCGGGATTGTCAAGCGGACTCGAGACGCGGCAGACGATACTTTGTTGCCGCTTTTCCGTAACGAAATTTCTAAACGTAACAAAGTAATAAATCAATTAAGTTATTAGTAACACACACTATAAGCAACCTGCATAAGCTATTAAGCTTACAGAAAAAAAAATCTCTTTTCTTAATTTCTAAATAACTAACAACTAAAGTAGCACACATTTACTATCAAAACACTTTAAACGCCTTAATCTTTCCGGCCGTAACCTACAATTTCATAAAAAATTACTAATTGTTCAGCAGATAATATAAAGCAATTTTTGTTTTCCCATGTTAAATCCCTTTGTCTCATTGTCACATGGACACCCGGTATATTAAAAAAAAGTACTATTGCGGCCAATTTTTATAAATTTTATATAGACATTCACGAGTATTTTGTAAGCGCCAGCTGATTTCAACTGATATCTAACAATAATTGAAGAGAAATAAATTGATACGTAACCATAGCAACCACATCAATTCGCCAATGACGTTTCAATATGCCATAACAATCAAGTGAAGAGACTACGTTTCAATTGTTTGCTTCAAGCAATATGTCTAAACCAGGGGCGCATCCAGACTAGGACCGGAAGAATAAATTGTGCACATTGAATGTTTAACCTTTTAAGAAATGTCGACTTAATTATCAAAATTAGGGGAAAAATTATTTTCCCATTTATTTATTTATTTAAAAAACGTATACATTTAATTACATTAAGCAAAAGTTATAGAATGTTTATAAAAACATAACCAAAATAGAAAAATCTCTCACCCAACCACAGCACTAGATACAGAGACGAACGGACTTTTTGGAGAACAGCAGCACACACTAAGACATTCTGTAAATGTCGATTACGCCCTCGGGCTTATGGAGATGTACTCCACAAGACGGGCACTAGCAATCTTTATGATCAAACTTTTTATTTGATTTTTCTAAGGTCAATTCCGATTACGTAGCCTTCCTTATGTGTGTGATTCAGCACGAGGTCGGCTATCAATGTCACTGCAGTTCTTAGAATTTGTAAATGTCAATCGTGTCTCATCTAGACCAAGGCTCTTGATACAGCGAGCCGCCACGGTAACTTACATAAACTTTATGTCGGAGAATTTTTCTTGCAATCGCGTTGCATTGAATTTACTTAAGTACTACGCTTGATAATTACAATATTCTTTTGTAATCACAAATACTACACTTATTTGGTTTTTCGATGTATCACCAGGTGCTTAACAAATTATTGCGTTTTGCGCTGATGTAATCGCGATTGTTACATTTGAACTGTTTTTCGTCGGTGTGTGTCAAAACGTGTCTTTTCAAAATAGTCAGTCAAACAACTAGGTACTTTCGACATTTACATGCGCGTTAAGCATGTGTTGTTTCAAATCCTTAATTTGCCGGCACTTGTAATCGCAAAGACCGCAACTCAATGGCTTCTCTCTGCTGTGTATTAACATGTGTCGTTTTAGAGCCATGGAATATCGGCATTTATAGTCGCAGAGGTCACAACTGAACGGTTTCTCGCCGGTGTGTATTAAACTGTGCTGTTTCATTCTTCTGCGAAGACTGCACTTATAATCGCAGACATCACAACTGAACGGTTTCGCGCCGGTGTGTATTAAGTTGTGCTGTTTCATATTGCTGGAAGATCGACATTTAAAATCGCAAATATCACAACTGTACGGTTTCGCGCCGGCGTGTATTAACTTGTGCTGTTTCATTCCATTGGAAAATCGACATTTATAACCGCAGAGGGCACAACTGAACGGCTTCTCGTCAGTGTGTATTAACTTGTGCCGTTTCAGGTTTCCGGAATCTCGGCTTTTGTAATCGCAGCGATCACAATCGAAGCGTTTCTTATGCTCTAACATGTGCAATTTTAACGCTTCGGTATATCGAAATCTGCAATTACAAATACCACTAACTAACTGCTTGTGCTCGTTTATCAGTTCCCGAGTATCAAACTTCCAGTCACACATGCGGCACTTGAACGTTCGATTCTTAACGTTCTGATTAAAAATCAGCAAGCAACTGAAACAAAACTGGCGTTAGCAATAAGTTAAACATCTCTTATGCAAAACTGATTTTTACTTATATTTCTGCGTCAGTTTTCAAAATTACTTTAAAAATATTATAGGAAAAAGAAAAAGAGGTATTAATCGAGTTGTATGTATATATTTAACTTTACATTTATTCAAAATTACTTTAATGAAAAATCCGATTATTCTAGAAAGCTCCGGACAGTACTGGAATTGCAACAGAAAATTTCTCGTCAGTTCCGGAGCATTCCCGAAAAATAGAAGCGCGCGAGAGATTTACAACGGTTCTAAAGTAGTAAAGGAGACGGTGTTTTAGAAATAAGTCAACCAAAGAATGATCTGTGACCACAATACGTAGGTACCCATATGTATTTCGATTGCTACGTTGCCATCTTCACACACCACATATGCTCTCACTCCGACGCATACAGCTTAAAAGTACTTAAAAGTTTCACACCAAAAAAATTATGAAGTGCTTCTAATTTGTGAGGGTGAGGGTAGTAACGTAGAAGATGATATTGGTCCCACGGTGGTGAATTTAAAACTGCATTTTAGGTGCTCTAGACATTTACATGCACGTTGAACATGTGTCGCTGCAAATGCTTGATTAGTCGGCACTTGTAATCGCAAAGACCGCAACTCAATGGCTTCTCTCCGTTGTGCATCAACATGTGGCGTTTTATATCTTTGGAACTTCGACCTTTGTAATCGCAGAGGTTACAACTGAACGGTTTCTCGTCCGCGTGTTTTAACTTGTGCTTCTTCATATGGCCAGGGTATAGGCTTTTATGACCGCAGAGATCATCAACTGAACGGCTTCTCGTCGGTGTGCATTAACTTGTGCTCTTTCATTCGATTGGAAAGTAGGCAAGTGCCTACGGTTCAGTTGTGATCTCTGCGATTATAAGTATAATCGCAGAGATCACAACTGAACCGTTTCTCGCCGGCGTGTCTTAACTTGTGCCGTTTCAGGTTTCTGGAATCTCGACACTTATGATCGCAGAGATCACAACTGAGCGGTTTCTCGCCGGTGTGTATTAACTTGTGCTGTTCCATTCTCTTTGAGTGTCGACATTTATAATCGCAGGCATCACAACTGAAAATTTCGCTGTGTTCTGACGACATGTGCAACTTTAACGCATAGCTATATCGACATTTATAATTGTAATAACGGCTCGCCATGATGTAACTGTTTATGCTCGTTTATCAGTTCATAACTGGTAAACTTACAGCGACATATGCAGCACTGGAATAATCTTCTATTCTCAATGTTGCGTTTAGGAATCAGCAGGCATCTGAAACAAAGCTGTCATTAACAATAAATAAAAAAGTATGCTATAGTAATACAAAGGTGATGTGCCATTTGAACGCGAGCTTCTGCGATTTTTACTTACATTTATTATGAGTATAAGTGGTGTCTTGATGGGAGAACAAAAATACATTTATTCAATGGGTACTTTATTAATACTGTTACATCGCCAAATTATTTTTATAATTGTCACGCCATCTGGAGCTTCTCCGCTTATTTGAGAAGGCGCCAAACAGCACTCAATTGCACCAGAAAATGTCAGAGCGGAGAAAACATCTATAAAAACAGAACCAGGCGCGTGATTCAAAACAATTTCCATTGGACAGCGAACTGCTAGTTAACAACGAATCGTAATACAATAAATCAACTGATTTTAATTTAGTAACCAGAGCTAAGAAGAAAATAATAATAAAAGATTTAGGAATGTTATGCATGATATGTTACTCTTGCTTATATTTTCAGATGGATAGTTTGGACGAATAACAACACCGAAAGCGAAACTTGCGTTGCGCATTTTATTATCCGCATGTAAGAAGTGATCAAAAGCAAAATGAATTAGAATTGGCGATGCAACTAAACACGCAAGTGTGCATTTAGTTCATCGAACGTTCCTTCTGTCACTTTGACGTTTCGACAAAGCAAGAAAACAGTTTTATTTAAAAAAAAGTTAAAGCAGATGCCTGCTGCATCCAGACACGTTTGAACTCTATGAATAACTGCGTGAGTAACGTTAAAGAACATTTCCGGCGTATTATTTGTGTTACAATTGATTGACAATAAATTGATATGACGTTACCCAAAAACGTGCTTTTAAATTCCAACGCCTACCCTAATTCATTTTTACATTGATTGCTTATTTTTTCTATTTATAAATACATCAACCCTCTGGACACAAAACAAATTCTCGATTCAAATTCTTTATCATTATTTTTGTCTCTAACACGGGAACTAACACGAGTTTCCACATATTGTCAATTTTTATCTTCCCAGGATAGAATACGACAAAAATTCACTCTACTTCTGCTAGTTCTCGAATGATTATAACTTGCTGCTTGAAATTATAAAGAATTATTACAGAATTATTTAATCAAAGAAAAAGGTTTTCGAAAATTTTGCTTTCTTTCAATATTGTCTTTAAGAGTTGACACTCTGCGCGGTTCTGCGTAGTTTGTCGCAGCACAGCCACTCCTTCACCTGCATTTACATGGAGCGTTGAACGTGTCAAAACATCGGGCATATTGTACTCCCATCGGTTAGAAGAGCGACCAATGAGAGTACAGTACAGGGTTGCCAGCCCTTTAAAGCTAAAGTATAGAAGATTCTACTTAAAAAAATAGGAGAATGTAGGAGAACTTAGAAATGAGAAAATAAAAATATAATTTATACAATACAGGGATATTCACATAAACCGTTCGTTAAAAGTTTTCAAGGTTGCAGTTCACGTAGATATTTGAAATTTTAGGAGCAAGGGTTTTCCGTGGAGATCTCTTTAAATAAAATAAAATTGCCTTTGTATCACTTCCGGTTGTACCGGAAGTCTCTATCAACTCGCTTATTTTAAATGGAATGCTATACTTTTTATCACGTTTTTGAATTCTACATGTAAAAATATGTTACATTGCAATACATTTCCCTATCTCTAAAATGCATCATTTTTGAGATATTTTGAATTTTCTTAGAAATTTGGATTCTGCAATCTGATTTTCAAAAAATTATAACACAGCTGTTATTGAAGCAATTTTATTTGTAATAGCTAATATTGTATTTGAAGCTTTAAGGTTCTTAAAAATTCCATCAGCATAATCTATTAAGCTACAGGGTGTCTAAAACGCACCGCTCCACTCGAAGATATTCAAACACAGAAAAATACTTTTTTTCAAATGGAATGACCGATATTTTAATGCACCATTGTATGTGGAATCAAATGCTGCGTCGAACTGTACTAGCATTCCCTATACCTAACTTTAACAGTTTTTCAGTTATAAGATATTTCTGGTTTAATACATAAAAATTGACATTTATTAGGTTAAATATTTCTAATTTTGTTGATATAGTTATGAAAACAACAAACAATTGCATTTAACGTTTCCTGTTACTACAAATTTTAAGCAAAAGCAAAAAAAAATTTGAGAATCAAAATCAAAATTACTCAAACGCTGATATTTTAAATCTATTTTTTAAATTCATGAAGAATGATCTAAAATTGTTCAGAGCAGAGAATGTGTATTCAATCAAATGTACTCCTCTTGTCTCCTATGAATAAAACACAGTTTGGAAAGTTTGAACCTAACTTTATACAATTTGGAAAAATAAAATGTACGAAGATCAGTAACAAATAACGAAGATAATTAGACAATGGTTTTAAAATACTTGCACGCTAATCCAGAGAATTGCAAACTAGCAGCTATTTTATTCTTCAATTTAAAGTAATGAAATTCATACTTTTTCGTTTTCTAAGATCACAAGCGTCCTAAGAGAAGGATGATTAAAGAACTATTAAAATTTGTGAATTTCCACTTGCCAAATTCTATTTTCTTTGGTTGACTACAAAATTTGTAGTAACAGTAATCGTTGTTATAATTTCCATGCTATCTTAATAAAATTAAAAATATTTGACCTATTAAAATTGTAATTTTCTTTGAATTAATCGAAAATGTTTCATAACTCAAAAACTGTTAAAGTTAGGTATAGGGAATGCTAGTACAGTTCGACGCAGCATTTGATTCCACATACAATGGTGCATTAAAATATCGGTCATTCCATTTGAAAAAAAGTATTTTTCTGTGT